>JAGQAX010000008.1:3857609-3905109 GCA_019142605.1 Cephalopholis sonnerati
AACTGCAGGTTCTAGACCAGGTTTTTTTAATCAGAGGTTGCACTACTGCATGTTTAAAATATTCAGGGACAGGGCGCTGGTGGCTTAGTGGCAGAGCAGGCGCCCCATATACGAAGGCTATTGCCGCAGCGGCCGGGGTTCGAGTCCGGCTTGTGGCCCTTTGCTGCATGTCTACTCCCTCACTCTCTCTCCCCCTTCATGCTTGACTGTCCTGTCCATTAAAGGCAAAAATGCCCAAAAAAATAATCTTAAAAAAAAAAAAAAAAATATTCAGGGACCACACCTGAGGACAGACTGCTATTCATGACTGCAGTAAGAGATGGCCCTACACTGGGGAAAACCTCTTTAATCTAGATCAGTGGTTCCCAACTGGTGCGTCCCGGTCCAAAAGTGGGCCACTAGGCCTGTTCTGAATGGACCACAAGTTACTCGCGAATGTGTCAAGTTTTGTAAAAACAAAAACACTATATTTTGAAATATAATGGATTTCCAGCACAGAGCTTATATTTTTAAGTGCCGTTTCCTGTTGTGGAGTGAGTGACTAACAGACAGCTACTTGACAGAGACAAGTATGACACTGAACATATTAAACTGTGTGGACCATGAACGAATGACTGAGGGGGAATCTGGACCCCGTGGCTAGACCAGTAGGAAACCTCTGTTCTAGATGACACTGCATCCTGGGAACATTTTCTGTTTCACAACTGAGAACACTACAATAGAATTAAGCTCATTTGTGTATAAAAAAGAAAACACTCATTCTGTGGATTCACAAAATCAGTCTCACATTCACTGTCTATGAAGCAGCTCCAGATTATATTAAACATATTTCAAATATTGCTGTAAATGTGATAAAAAGTGACTAAAAAATTCACACCACTTTTTTAAACGTTGTTTGAAGCTAAATGTGGCAAAATGTTGCTGTTAATTTCAGAGTGACCACTTTACAAACGGCACCCCATGGTGTTCCCATTTAAAGATGATACATATTAATAACAATGACATCACTTTATCTCTCATCGTTCACCAGCACACATTCCCAAACAAGTGGAACAATTACTGTTGTAAAGTCATCCAAAAGTAGGCTTCTTCTCCTAATGTCCAAGTAGCATCAGTTCAAACAGCCCAAAGTAATACAGTTTCACATCATGCACAAACGAAAAGTTGATTCACATTAATTTTATCAACATGTTGCATACCTGCTCTGATCTCCTTCTGTCCGACACTAAGTGAGGGACGTCAACTGTAGTTAATGTGATGCACTCACTCCTACTATCAGGAATACTTCACCAACACACTTGGTTGCTATAAATACGCTACAGCGATCCCACCATCTCCGTTTGGTGAAAACTGGATTTGCGCATCGACCGCGTGTTGTTGCGTACTGAGAGAACAAATAGATTCGTTCTCGTCGCATTTCAGTGGAGACAGTGGAAACAGAGGGGAGGAGCTGGAGCTGTCCCACAGGAAAAACCTTAGTGTTGCTGAAGCAACGATAAAACCCAAACATGGTGCACACCCTGATAAGATATCTAAAGCATGAGAACAGGGGCCCAAACATGGAGCAAATTGTATTTAAAAATATGTTCACTAACACGTTGTCTAGGTTTAAGAAAAAGAAAGTACAGATGCAGTAAGATTCGCAACCTTTGCATCACTTTATGGTGGACATGTATTTATGTATTTAAAGGAAAACAAAATTCCGGTAACAGGGGACAAAATAAAAATAGAATAGAATGCAGAAATACTCTCGATTATAATATTTGGTCTTCTGTAGATCAGTTTGTCTTATTTCATGTTGTCTGCTGAGTCAAAACACGTGTTTTACTGTGTAAACCTGACCTACACATGGCTGCTGCTACTGGTTTTACCTCTTGGCAAAGATGAGTAAGGAAAGCAAACGTCAAAATGTTTATAACAGAGAAGTAATTTATTAGATAGTGGTAGATAGGGTGGATTCGCCTAATGTGGGACAATTTTTGCAACTCTGACTTCTGGTCTATATTGCAATATGAAGCAAACATTTTTAATCTACACCCAGTAGCATTCTAAAATCCTTAAGCTGTGATCTAATGAAATCAAAAGAGAAAATGCTGATAACACACTCATTAAAGAAATGGTACACATTTAATCACACTAAGTGCCAAGTTGTCTCAAAAAATCTTTATTTCCTAACGTGGGACAGTCCTTTCCCAAATGTGGGACACCCGAATCATGCCCAATTAATTCATGGAATCAAAATTCAAGGCTAAATTTGCAACCCCATGTTCAGTAAAATTACAACTTAGAAAAGCTTAAAGGTAGGCTATGTTAACTTGAATATTGAATATAATATAATATAATATAATATAATATAATATAATATAATATATAAATATAATATACTTGAACATTCCAGGCCCTGGCTAAAAGCCTCAGCTGAGGGACTCCACCATCTTCTATAATTTGCCTATATTTATTCATTTATTTTAATTAATTGCTATTTTGCTAACCGCTGAACTTAGACTTGAATCCCTTACTTTGAAATTCTAAGACACTTAAAAAATTTGCCCTTAAATATCTAAGTGTATGCATTTTAAGACTGAAACCCAGTAAAAAAAAACATTGTAATTGCAAAATACATGCCCATCCACACCCTTTTATTTGACTGGAATACTTTAAAGCGATATTCCACTTTGCCAGATTAATCAACTAAATATGTACTCACCCCTATGCTGATGTGATGATGGGTGAAGATCTTCAGTTCACAAAACAGTCCTGGAGTTTTAGGAGAAAGAGGGCCTCATCCAGTACAATGGCAGTGAATGGTGACCACAGATAAAACATTAAAAAAAAGAACACAAAACAAACACTAACCGTGGTCACCATTCACTGCCATTGTACTGACTGTCCCACTTTAGGCAAATCCCACTGTCCCACTTTTGGAAACCACATTTCCAAAAGTGGGACGATGGAAAATCTGATTGAAAAAACAAATATAGAGAATATTTATACCATAAAATGATATTTTTTGATGAAAAAAAAACCCAATTATAAACACAAACTGATGAAAAATAGCAGGATATATTAATTTTTAAGAAGTTAATACCCTTACCATCAAGTTTGTCTAATTGCTATGTCACTAACCTTTCAGTGATCCTGACATGCGGTGCTTCCTGTTTGACATTTGCTCTGCCCTGATCTATGATTGGACATCTGAGATGTCATGTGATTTTGGTAATATGATACCACAGCTTGTGTGAGCCCACAGTTACATTAACTTTTTTTTGCTGTAGGAATACTTATACCCACTTAAGCTTAAGTGTCCCACATTAGGCGAATCCACCCTATTATCAATGTTTGTTCATTAACTAGCCCCTGGCCTCAAGTCATGATTGCATAAGAGGCCCCTGAGCCAAATGTGTTGAATATTCCAGCATTAGACCCTTTATGCCTGCAGACATCTATCCAACTCCATCCCCATAGCTTGTAAATCAGACTTTTGTTAGAAATTTGTAGTCCCCAAGTCCTGATGACAACACTATGACATCATCAACGGTAAGCTCCTCGCCAGCTCGTCTCTTTTAAAACCTTGCTTTTATCCAGTTTCTCACCGTTTTTTACAGTCAGATCTTTTAAAACATTTGTTATTCATAAGCATGGTACAACTGGACGGAAGATCTTAGTCATCCGGTTTGTGATTTTAACATAATTTTAACAAATCATGCAATGACAGCGTGGGAAAACCTGTCCGCTGTCACTGAGAGGTACAATCAGCCTCCCTGCCTCCCTGCTTTTACCACCGGCTTGTTTTAACCGTAAAACTCATCTGCTGAGGATTTTAACCGTGGATTTTACTGGGTCTCAAGTTGTTGCCTTTACACCGAAGCCCGATCTCCGCAGCGAGCCCACTTCTGGGCCCGTGCCGGTAAGTCCCGCTACTTGACGCCGTGCTCTGACACTCTTTCTGTGGATAACAGCTAACACCACTTCAACGTTGTGGGCTCCGTTTTGGGGAGCCCTTGCGTGTAAGTGCCCCTGCCCTCTCTGCTAGCGGCTACTACGTATGGGGTGCCGTTTGTAAAGTTGGTCATGCTGAAAATAACAGCAACATTTTGTCACATTTAGCTAAAAATCATGTTTTAAAAAGTGGTGTGAATTTTTGAAAGTCACTTTTTAGCACATTTAACACAATATTTGTTAACTTTGAAAATGTATTAAATAATTAAATGTTAAATCTAAATGTTTAATCTAAAAGTTAAATCTAAATCTAAAAGTTAAATATAAATCTGAAAGTTAAATCTAAATCTAAAAGTTAAATCTAAATCTAAAAGTTAAATCTAAATGTTACACCTAAATGTTAAATCTAAATCTAAATATTAAATCTAAATGTTTTGGGTGAAACTAAATATTTAGCTAATATGCAAATTCAAAATGCCGGCAACTGGAAGTACCAAAATAAAAGCTCGAGGAGGTCAAAGTCTGTTTATAGTGTCAAATAACGAATAAACGGCAATCTTTTCTGGCCTGTGGTGGCACTGGCTCTGTGGTGGGTTGCCGAAAATGTGCGAATGGCCGCCAAAATGGCTCTCCCGATGTTTTAGGCTAACGCCGATTCGGCATACCTGTCAAGTTTTGGATTTGAAAATAAGGGAAATTTTCCGGTGCTCGCTGCGAGCCATCCCACCACCCCAACCAAGCTCCAGTATCCCTTACATTTTAAGACAGGTGTACAAGATATCTAAAAACAACTTGTCAACTGCTTACTAACTACAATTAGGTGATCAGAATCTGATAGGCCAACCTTTGTTGACATTGAAATGCTGTGAACAGTTCTACGTTATAATACAGTCTAAATGAAAACACAAAGGGTATATGAAGCACATTTATTTATTGTTTATAAAACGGGTGCTTCCCATCCTTAAATGTGATTGGCTGAGCCGCGTTCCATGCCGTTGTAAAATCAGTGTAACCATAGACATATAAAGAGTAGATGCCGCATTGGCTGCTGGGGAGCGAGAAATGCGGCCGCCATCTTGGACCGGTCAATGTACTCCTGGTTGAGCAGCAGAAGGAAAAAGATGCCAGAGCACTGTGCAGCATATTTCTGTTTAAATCGGCGGACCGTCGAAAACAGGGCACGGGGGATTACTTTTCGGATTTATATATATATTATGATTTTCTTGGATATATAACTTTTATCTATTATATATATATATATATATGAATGATATTGATACTATATTATTTATATATATTATCATTTTCTCTGATATATTAATTATATTGATACTCTATCTATGATTTATTCATTTTCTCTGATATATAACTATATATATTATATATGTATATATGAATGACATTGATACTCTATATATGATTTATATATATTTTCATTTTCTCTGATATATAACTATATAACTATATCTGATGTATAACATCTATTATATATGTATATATGAATGATATTGATACTCTATATGATTTATATATATTTTCATTTTCTCTGATAACTGTATAACTATATCTGATATATCTTACCTATTATATATGTATATATGAATGATATTGATACTCTATGATTTGTATATATTTTCATTTTCTCTGATATATAACTTCTATCTATTGTTATGTTTTATACAGAAATATGATGTTTTCATAAGTTGTTTATATATGTAAATATTTATATATAGCCTAATCATATATTGTCTTTTCAAATTATTACAATAGTTGACTTCTCTATCATATATTAATGTGTGTGTGTATATATATATACACATGTATATATTATGTATAATGTGTGTGTTTGTAGTGTTTGCAAAATACCTGTCTACAGTCTAGGCTATATCAGAATATTCTATTACTGTTAATCCCACTATGAATATTAAAATACGCTAAACCATTTGTCCTGTATCATAGCTACATGTATGATGTTTGCAGCAAAAAAAAAAACGCGTGAAAATCAGTTTAGTATTCAGAGAGTTATGATGGATTAAATGCGCTGACACTTCATTACCCCAACCACTGAGTGGAGCGGTTGACCGGTCCAAGATGGCGGCCCCACGGCTCGTCAGCGCCAATAGGCAGTAACGGTCAATGCGGCGTCTACTCTTTATATGTCTATGAGTGTAACCCACTGGTAGACCGCAGCATCTGTGTTGCTTGGCAACCATTCTGTCCACTCGATCTTGCTTGGTGGAAGAATGAATAGTTCTCAGTTTTATTGTTTCATTATTACCAATAAATTGTTGATTCTTTTTTTGTGTGTGTTTATTTTATGGGCTATATGTAGGGTAACCGTTTTATAAAAGCAATAAGCCCTGAGAAGCCGTGAGTTACAGTGATTTTACAACGGCTGAGGGGCGTTCAATGCCCCTCCCCTCCTTATTGCTTAAACATATTTTCAGTTCATAATGTGCCCCATCCTGCTCCTCTTTAGGAAAGTAAATTCGCTGTCCATTTTATATTTACAGGACTTCTTTGTTTGTTTTTTTGGCAGGAATACCTTCTCCTTCGTCACATCCATCCATCTCTCTCTTTTGTTGTTCCGGGTTTGTTCCCGTTGTCGGCACTAACCTCGCGACAACTGCCGCGAGGCTAGTGACTGAGTTCAGTTTGGAGAGGCAGAGGAATGTTTTTTTTATTATAATACGGGAGGACGGCGGGAAAGAGGGGTAAAATACGGTAGTTTCCTGGCCAAAACGGGAGACTTGACAGCCATGCGATGTGGCCATGCCAGCAGGGCATGTATGACCAACAGCAGACTGCACTGGGTGGAGGCAGGCAGGGGTAGATCAGTCAAAGTGCGCCCCCTTGTGACTGACTGTAGTGGCTACAGGTTATAAGCCCTGCAAAAAGTGACACTAAAAACTCAAGGTACTCGTAAATTATAGTTTCTCCAAACGGATTTGTTATTTTGGGTAGTTCTTATCGCTGTAATCTATGTCCAAGAGTCAGTTTCTCCAGAAAAGATCGCTGTTTATTCGTTATTTGACACTATAAACAGACTTTGACCTCTTCAAGCTTTTATTTTGGTACTTCCGGTTGCCGGCATCTTGAATTTGCATATTAGCTAAATATTTAGTTTCACCCAAAACATTTAGATTTAATATTTAGATTTAGATTTAACATTTTGGTGTAACATTTAGATTTAACTTTTAGATTTGAATTTAACTTTTAGATTTAGATTTAACTTTTAGATTAAACATTTAGATTTAACATTTAGATTTAATTATTTAATACATTTTCAAAGTTAACTAATATTGTGTTAAATGTGCTAAAAAGTGACTTTCAAAAATTCACACCACTTTTTAAAACATGATTTTTAGCTAAATGTGACAAAATGTTGCTGTTATTTTCAGCATGACCAACTTTACAAACAGCACCCCATAACTACACTCCAAACCTTAAGTGATCATAAAATTGTGCACCTTTAGCCCATGTACTGGCCCCCTCTCTTTCCTTCTCCCCCAGGTACCACAGACACACACACACATCATGGCTCCTCTTACCTCCCTCTGGCTGTACCAGCTGCTCCCGCCTCGCCGAGATCACAGAGCTGGAAGGGACGCATATCCACTCTACCAAATCCGTTGTTGATCGACACCATCACCTTCAATCCTCCACAAACTGAGTCCCTCTGTGCTTCTGGCTCCGTTGCTACCTCCGATGCAGCTGCCTCCAGTCCTGCTGCTGCTCCCAAGGCCACTGAAGCTCCCACTCCTCCTCCGATGTCTGCCGCTGCTGCCGCCGCTGCTGACCCCCCGCCACCGTCCCTGATGACATCTGGATTCATCAGGGGGCCAAGCCTAGGGCCCTGACCAGCTCCACTCCATCGGGCCCTGAGCACTGGTGCCTGGTCCCTGCTCCCGGCAACAGAGTAAAGTGCTCCTCCCGCACTTCTCATCACAACATCCAGCTGGTGAATAAGTTTGCACCCCTCGCTTTCCCTCCCGTTGATGAGGACCCCCAGGGCTCTCCTCCTCCTTCTCCACCACGTCCCAGGGGCACCATGGTTCACCGTCATCTCCGAGGTCTTCTACAGCCATACCTGAGCGCTCCTCTCTCCGCAAGACTCTCCACTCCATACCGCTGTTTACACCCGCACCACAGTGCGCTCCCGCTCCCCTCTCTGTCCGTTCCTCTCCAGCCACTTCGTCTCCTCCACCGCCCGCTCCCCCCACCTCATCCAGCCCTGAGAGCCCACAGTCAGCATCCCCTCGCCCACTTTTTGCTCCAACTACTTTAATTATCGGGGACTCAACAACCAGACACATCCGCTTTTTTAATGCCGTAACACATTGTTTCCCCGGTGCCACAGTCCCAGTTATCCTGAAAAAACTCCCAGATCTGCTGAACACACTGCCCTCCTCCATCCACAGGATTATTCTTCATATTGGAATTCATGACTGGTCCCCTCACCAATCTGAGGTGACTAAATCAGATTTCAGAAAACTTTTACAGCTTCTAACCAACTCCAGGAAATCCATCTTCATCAGTAGACCGTTTTGTCCTCACGGCTGTGGGTTGGAAAAGTTCACCCGAGTCCTCCAGCTCCACACCTGGCTTCAGTCAACCTGCAGGGCACTCAGTTTAGGCTTCATAGATAATTTCAACCTGTTCTGGAATCGTCAATCCTTTTTCAAACCTGACGGTATCCATCCAAACAAACTTGGCAATCACATGTTAAAATCCAACCTGCAGTACACTATCCAATCATACCCACGTGTCTGACTGTTTACTTTCCACTCTCACTCACACACACAGGTCCCTCCCTCTTCCTCTACTGTACCCTCTCAGTGTACCACTGCTGCCAACTCCCCCTACAGGCCCCTGCTGTCATTACACCCTTCTGCCACGGGTCTCCCCATTCAGACCATTGTAACTGTCAGATCCCTCCGTCCTCATGTCACTTTCAAAGCAGTAAATAAAAATAACCTATCTTACATAAAACTGAGTGCCCCTGCTTCCTCATCGCACAAGCATGTTAACACCAGTGTCAAATTCGGTCTGCTCAACATCCGCTCCCTCACAAGCAAAGGACATTTCATACAGGATCTTCTTACCGACCATAAGTTTGATTTTCTTTGTTTAACTGAAACTTGGCAACAAACTAATTATTTCACCTCACTTAATGAATCCACTCCTCCCGGTTTTACTTACAGCTGTCGACCACGTGACTCTGGCAGGGGAGGAGGTCTCGCAATGCTCTATCGTTAGAAATGTAAAGTCCTGCCACAAAGTCCTGTCTACCCCTGCCTATCACACATTTGAATCCATCACCTCACAGTTATCTGGCCCCATTCCCACTATCGTTGCCACCATGTACCGTCCTCCTAAATCAAACAAGGAGTTTGTAAATGACTTTGCTTCATTCCTGTCTCGTCTTTTCACACTCTCTCCAAACATCTTACTCTTGGGAGACTTCAATATCCACATGGACAATACCAGCAACACTCTCACCAGAAATTTTACATCTTGCATTGACAGTTTTGGACTACAGCAATACAACAACTTTCCCACACATTCAAAAGGACATACTCTGGACTTAACTTAAAAGTTCTGGTCTTTCTCCTGTCAACTGTAACACAACTTCCCTCCCTTATATCACATGCTGGTATCCTTCAACGCCAACCTTGCACTCTCCAAAATCAATCTCCCACGTACTATTTCTTTCCGTAATATTAAGGACATTAATCTGGACACTCTTTCTTCTGGCATTAACTCCCTCCCCAACGCAGACAGTTTGTCCACCCCAGATGTACTTGTACTCCACTACAACAACAGTCTTCATAATCTTCTGGACAATCTTGCCCCACTTAAAACCAGATCTGTCACTTTTACCCGCTCCTCACCATGGTCCAGCTCTCAGACAACTTAAATCCGAAGGACGCCAACTGGAACGCCTCTACAATAAGACTGGTCTTACTGTACACAAGGAAATATATCACAACCACATTCTTCACTACAAGGACATTTCTCAAGCTGTATCCACCTATGACTCTGGTTTAATCAACTCAAATGAAGGAAATTCAAAGACTCTGTTCTCACTTCTCAGCAATATTACTCAACCTCCGGACTCACTCCCTCCACAGATGTGTTCTACTGCCTTTTGTAACAAACTTTTATCCTTTTTTACTGCTAAAATTCACAACATCCACCAGCAACTTGCTCTCAGCTCCTCTCACAATTCACCTCTCGTATTTCCCTCTGTGTCCCCTTCCCAGTCACTCTCAACATTTGTTTTGCCTTCTGTTCTAGACACCACTGATCTGATTAAAAAATCCAAACCATCAACCTGCCAGTTAGATCCCCTCCCAACTGCTCTTGTCAAAGCCACCGTTCCCACTCTGGCCCCTCTCATCACGCACATAATCCATTCTTCCCTCACCTCTGGTATTGTTCCCTCACCCCTCAAAACAGCTGCTGTCACTCCAATACTCAAGAAACCCGGCGCAGATCCCAATGACCTCAATAACCTCCGTCCCATCTCCAATCTACCATTTCTCTCCAAGATTCTTGAAAAAAACGTCGCCTCTCAGCTCCATTCCCACCTTTCCCGCAGTAATCTCTCTGAATTCCAGTCTGGTTTCCGCCCTCTCCACAGTACTGAAACAGCACTTCTCAAAATCACCAATGATCTCCTCCTGGCAGCTGATTCCGGTCTCTTATCCATCCTCATCCTGCTTGATCTGAGTTCGGCCTACGACACCATTTCACACACCACCCTCCTGGACAGACTCCTTTCTATTGGCATCACTCACACACCCCTCAACTGGTTTAAATCCTACCTCTCCGGCCGCTCTCAGTTCATTCAACTTAAATCTTTCACATCACAACCATTCCCAGTCACCACAGGTGTGCCCCAGGGCTCTGTCCTGGGGCCCCTGCTATTCATCATTTACCTACTCCCTCTTGGCCACATCTTCCGGAAACATCACATTCACTTCCACTGCTATGCGGATGACACCCAGCTCCATATTTCCACCAAACCTGACTCCACCCTCCCACCCTCCTCCCTCACCGACTGCCTCCTCGAAATAAAATCCTGGTTTTCATCCAACTTCCTCAAGTTAAACAGTGACAAAACTGAAATTATACACATTGGCACCCAATTCACCCTGTCCAAATCCCCCAGTTTCACTTTATCCATAGGCAACTCTTCCATTTCTCCTTCCCCACAAGTCAAGAGCCTGGGTGTCATCCTCGACAGCACATTTTCCTACACATCCCATATCAATAACATAACCCGGTCAGCTTACTTCCATCTCCGCAACAACAACCGCCTCCGCCCCTCTCTAACACTTCACACAGCTGCCATTCTGGTCCACAGTCTTGTCACCTCCCAGCTTGATTATTGCAACTCCCTCCTATTTGGCCTTCCACAAAAAACTCTCCATGAACTACAACTGGTACAGAACTCAGCAGCTCGTGTCATCACAAGGACCCCATCCACCCATCACATCACACCCATCCTCCAGCAGCTCCACTGGCTCCCCATCACTCACCGTATCCAATATAAGATTTTACTGCTCACCTTCAAGACCATTCACAACCTCGCCCCTCCATACCTTTCTGCCCTCCTCCACATTGCCACACCAGCTTGCACACTCAGATCCTCTTCCTCCATCCACCTCTCCGTTCTTCCTGCCCACCTGGCTACCATGGGGAGCAGAGCATACAGCCGCTCTGCTCCCCAGCTCTGGAATTCACTCCCCCCTGACCTCTGCAACATCACATCTGTCAATCTGTTCAAATCTAAACTCAAAACTCATCTGCTCAGACTTGCCCACTCCATCTGATCCAATGCACTGTGTTTTTATTGTATTTGTATGTATGTATTTTTATGCTGTGTTTTCTGCTATTTGTATGATGTATTTTTCTACTGTATGCTGTATTTTGTATTTATCTTTACTGTAAGGCGACCTTGTGTGCCATGAAAGGCGCTCTAACAAATAAAATGCATTATTATTATTATTTTTCAAACACATAACAAAACATTATACAACCCAGTTCACAGTCTGCATGTAGTATTGAATATTTAATGTGTGGGGTGTCTCCCTTTAACCCTCTTGACACTCTGCCAGGCCGTCGACTTTTAAATGCATCCAGTGGTACCAACCATGTCATACCAACTTCTCAGGAAGGGGGCTAAATAACGCTCCAAAGCTAACATTTTGGCAGGGGAAAGATGGCATGGCCATTTCACAGAGATACCTTGACCTCTGACCTTAAGATATCTACATTAAAAAGGAGTTCTATGGGTTCCCACCAGTGGGGTAGCATAGTTGCACTGGGCCCCAGTGCAAGTATTTTCCTTGGACCTTCGTAGTGAGACCATTTGTTTGAAACTTTACCTCAGTGTATAAAATGACCTATGGTGACCTCTAGGATAAGCTCAGCCTCATGAAACTTTACAGCCAAACTACAGACCTTGAGCATTCAGAGGATGGATGGCTTTCATAGATCTATTAACAGTAAGAGGTTTCTCAGCAGTTCCCATAACTTCACCATACAATTGCCAAAAAATGGAATTCTTACAGAAATCTCCTATATATCAAATCACAGCATGGATTTTTCTGTGGTGTTCCTCATGATCTTGGTGTCTGATATCCCTTTTCCAACAAGGTTAGCGTCTGTACGCAGGTTTTTTAAACACAGGTAACCCCACCAAAAATAGGCTATAGACTCCTTACCCATTGCCAGTAGACCAGTACTCTATAGCAGACATGTATGCCTTTCTGTTTTTTTTTGGCGTGTCATGTTCGGCAGCATGGACAGGCTGGAAACGAGCATGGAGGTCTATGAAAACTATACGACTTATTTAGTCTCTCTTTCAAACTCATTATAGACTAATTTGCATTGATTTTTGAGCGCTGCTTGAGCAGAGAATGGTAATTTGTCTGGCGTTAAAATTAGCTTGTTCAGCCAAGTGTCGTGTTTCCATCAATGCTGATCAGACCCCTGATGACTGCAGTCATTTAAGCTGTGTGTGAATGCCAATTGTTACCTTTCCCATTACATTAAAAGCTAGATGTTAGTGGGTGTTAGTAGTTTTTTTGTGCAGTGGAGAAGGGGCTTTAATGTGATATTTTGACCATTTTTCTATCAATTCTCCAGTGGTCAAAAATGCTTAAATGTAGCACCAAATCTGTACTTATTTAGTAGTACTTAACTAGTACTTAACTACTTATTTGGGGGTTTTGGACTGCTGGTTGGACAAAACAAGACACCTTGGTACTGATGGGGTTTTTTCAATTATCTAGAAGATTGACCGATAAAAAAAGAGTAGATTCTGACGACCACTCTCTCGGTTTACTCAGTAGATAACAGCCTGATTAATACAATACATATAATATAATAACAACAATAATACAATAAATGAATTATGACATTTACTGTGTGAAAGAGCTCCTCTGCAGAGCTCCCCCTTAAGTTTAATGTTCTATATTATGAAACTGTAATCATTTTTTATAATGTTATTATAATGTTAGTGGAGGTGGTCTTTATTCTAGACCAGGCCTTGTCTAGAATAAAATGTTTTATGGTGGTCTCCTGGATAAAACAGGACAGAAAACCCTGACCAGCTGTTGGAGCCCCTGCTGTTATTAACCTAAAGTCACTCACACACAGATGACCCTGCTCAATTTATCATGTGACCTCTACAAGCACATGGCTGCTGAGTGATGATTTAGGTGTGGCAAAGGAAAGCGGATGACTCACTTATGCAATTAAATATCTGATGTTTTACAGCTTTACTTGTGATTTCCTGACAGCCAGATGTAAGATGACTCTGCATGTTTCCTGTTGGGCAGGGTTCTTTGAGGACATTCACTTCCTCACCCACTATAACCTTTGACTGCTAACTCTACAGACTGGACAGCGTGAAGAGCACAGAGTTTATTTATTAAAAATACAAAAAAGTGTACATAAAATAAATCTGTATTAAACAGTAACTACATAAAAGAGTTCTTGAAGTGAGAAATCAAATGAATGTTCACAGTAAGAACAAAGTGATGAGATAAAGAAGTGTGTTCCTGTTCATGGGATCCTTTCAGCACATAGCGTCCTGGAGTTCAAGATGCTAATCTGTACAAACAAAAACAGAGTGTGCTGATAGACAGATTAAGAGCTTTCTGCACATCAAACTTCTAATTCAAGGACTGTAAAGACGTTCAGACAAGAATCAAACAAGATGGACAAGTTTAGTGATGACATCACAGTGAAGGAACAGTCAGTAGGTTTACATGACCCTAGAGAAAATCTTGTGTTAGTCCGAATAAAACCGGACTTTTAAAATTGATATAAACATGTTAGTCTGATTGAAATTGCACTAAACTGAACTTCTCAATGTTGGACTAACATACCCAGATAATGGAATTGGGAGTTGAATAACACCTGCATGTATAGTCAATCTGACCTAAAGTGGCCTAGACGCTTCGCACATGTTCCAGTTTCTTCCCCAAGCTTTGACCTGGAGGTTGAATAGCATTAAATGCGTAACAGAAGAAGGAGCCCGTAACAACATAGCAAAATCTACATCCAGCAAGCATCTCATCCGTACAAAAAGTAAAGCGTACAGCACTGGGCTGTAATGTATACCCCCGCAGCCCCTGTAGGGCGGGGGGGCCCCCGCAGTCCAAAGGGCCCCGCCCTTCCCAGTCAGATTTTTTTTTTTTTTTTTTTCACGACTATGTTTATTGGCCACATGTATGGTTTGGGGTGCACATCATGATACTCTCTGTATTTTTATTGTAAAAATAAAAATTATATATTAAAAAATCATTGCTGGTCGACAGTTAACTTTGTTACCTACGTCACAGACTTTGGTCCAATTGTCACACGCCGCGGTAAATTCGAAACTTGCAGTGACGCCGCAGGCTCGCAGCCTTGTTTAGGAGAAATGAAGCGAAAATATCAAAGTGGTGCCCAAAACGGCACAAGAAACAAACATCTGAAGATTTTACAACCAAACTCCCAAAAATTAATTCTATTTTTGGAACGGTTCACAGTGAAGGATGCAGTCAGTCACCGTTACGGTAGGCTACGTCTCTCATAGTCCGCTATACTGACAGTGATAACAAGATGTGTGAACTTAACCTGTAGCCCAGAATGCCGAGGTGTTCTTCAGAAATAGAATAATAACCTACGTATTTTTACCTTCAATATTTCCATATAGCCTATAAGCTACGAACTGACTTTGTAATAAAAAGGCTACAATATACTTCCAACAAAACATTCATGCATACAGAACAGGCCTATTCCATGAGCTACGTTAAAAATATTACCCAGCATGTCAACATACTTTTTTTTTCTGTGATGTTATAGCCACGTCACACAGAGCCAACCAGGGAGATTTAGAGGGCAACAGCGAGGTTGACGGAGATGAAAAAGGCCAGCTTGACTGCAAAGTCAACAGGCAGAAAATATTACAGATAAGGGAGACTTATCATCAGATGAGAGAGGGAGATTTGTGTGCTAGCCATCTTCAGCGTCAGGTGAGGGAATCCCCAGAGAGGGCCCCGCCTCCGCATCTTCGGCGTCAGGTCAGCGAAACCCCGAAGAGAACCCTGCACCCCGGTCTACAGCATTAGGTGAGGGAGAGTCCGGCTTGCCCCTAGGACCTACAGCCAATCAGCCAGCACAGTCTGCTTTAAACGACAGAATTGTTGACGTTTCGTTGACACTTGCATCCAGCAACTCTGCTTTCCGAGCTGATTGTGAGAGACTTGGAGAAATTAACAACGGGAACTTTATAGAGTTTCTCGCCCGGTATGACTCTGTATTACAGAGGTTAATTACAAGTATATGTAAAACTAAATACTGAAGGTTTGGGTTTCTGCGCCCAAAAGAACTTTTGTCAAAAAACGATGAAGACATGTATAGATTAGCAAGTGACCTTGCTGAGCAATACAAAGATGATTTATCTGCGGATTTTCCGGCACAAGTGCTTTCATTTAGATGTGCATTAGTGTCCGCATTAAAGGAAATTGAACATGGCTCAGTTCAAGTTTTGGCGCACACTCTGTTCACTCTGTTCATAAAGCATCACTCCTTATTATCAAGTGTGCCTGATGTGGCCACGGCTATCAAACTGTTCCTTACGATTCCAGTAACTGTCGTAAGTGCCAAAAGATCCTTCTCCAAACTCAAACTGATTAAAACATATCTGAGAAGCAGCATGGCACAGGAGAGGCTCTCGGGTCTGGCCGTTCTCAGCATTGAAAATAAAGGCGGACGCAGCTTGGATTTAAAGAGGGTCGTGTGGGAATTTGTGCATCAGTATTCCAAAAGATCCAAGCATGTATACTCGCCTGTAGGCCTGTAAATAAACAAGCTGCCTGCTATGGTCCCATTGTTGAAGTGATCGTCTGCTCACAACTGATGTACCCTACGTTGTAGTTCTGCTGATTAACCAGTTTGGAATTAAATTGATTAAGCGTTAAAGAAGGAAACTTAACTCCCTATCCAGCACCACTCTCTGTTTTTCAGCCAGGTTAAGAGAGGAGGAGGAGCCGACTTTTCATTTAGGCTATTCTAAAAATTAAAATAAATAAATAAGGGCCCCTTCATGGTTAGCTGTGGGGGGGGGCCTCACATGTTTGCGTTACGGGGCTGGTACAGCATGTACGAAATCTACAGAGCTGTAAATTGTCCACCATGGTATCAGTTTGCCACTAGCTAACTGTAGCAAACTTGTTTGTCGAATGTTTGGTTTGTGAAGTAATAGGTCAAGTGGAAAAAGGTCTAATACTAACAAGCTGAAAGGTGGCATATTGTCAGCTATTGTAGCAGAGTCTGACATACTTCAGTCAATGGTTCGATTCCCCTCCTGTGCTTGTATACTGGGACAAGAACAGTAGTCCAATTAAACGGCCTGGTGGAGCTATAACTGTAGCTCGAAATAACTGAGCATGTAAACGTACTGAGTGCTACATGGGGACTTAATCTGATCAAGACACGCACGCACGCACGCACGCACGCACGCGCACACACACACACACACACACACACACACACACACACACACACACACACACACACACACACCTCTGTCCGATGACAGCTCACCTGTTTCTCCTCAGCAGACAACATGCCCTGCACAGCCACCACCTGGTACTGCTTGTGTCTCAGGCTGCCAGGAAACTTCCTGATGTAGGGGATGGCTGATGACACAGTGTCCTTGCTCAGCAATTTCCTGGTGTCTGATGCTGAACTGCCAGGATCCAGAAGCAGTAGGCACAGGCTCCCATTCTTCTTCTGCTCCAAGCCCACTATAGAGCGGCTGTGACCTGCAAGCAGAGTAACCTCTGGGTTCTCAGTTACATTTTAAACTTTTAAGGACCTTTTTTTTATACCTTTTTTTTTTTATCACGGCCATTCTGGCAAAAAGTGTGACAAATATAATAAGGGGCGGCTGTGGATCAGAAATAAAACGGGTCATCCACCAAATGGAAGATCAGCGCTTCAATCTCTGGCTCCACTAGTCCACATGTTGAACTATCCTTGGGCAAGATACTGAACCCCGAATTGCTCCTGACGGCTGTTGTATTGGTGTATGAGTGCATGTGAATGGTTACTGAGGAACAGGTGGCATCCTGTGTGGTAGCTTCGGCCACCACTGTGGGAATAGGTGAATGTGACATGAAGTGTAAAACTGCTTTGAGTGGTCAGAGGACGAGAAAAGCGCTATACAAGTGAAGTCTATTCATTCATTTTCCCTAACCACTTTACCTGTTAGGGGTTGTGGGCAGAACTGAAGCCTATCCCAACTGACATTGGGACATTGGGTAAAACCTGGGCAGGTCATCGGACTATCACAGAGACAGACAACCATTAATTCATGCTCACATTCACACCTACGGCCAATTTAGAGTCACCAGTTACCTGACATGCATGCAAGAGAAACCAGAGAAAACCCACAGTGACAACGGGATAACATGAAAACTCCACACAGAAGGGCTCCCCCACCCCAGATTCGAACCAGAAACCCTCTTGCTGTGAGGTGACAAACTATTAAGTTAATCACTGTATCACTGTGCCACCCAGTCCATTTACCATATCGCAAATTCTGTGTAGGTTCTCAGCCCTAGAAATAATTATGTACCAAATACTTTAATTTAATAAAACATTTTAATACTCACATTCATGTGACATTAATATAGCTTTGTGAGGCGTGAGTCTGCACTCTAGTAACATTGAATGATAAGCACTGTTCCTGTTCACACTCTACACAGCAGACTTTAAATACAACTCAGAGTCTTGCCACATACAAAAATACTCTGATGATACAGCTATTGTGGCTTGTATCAGGAGCGATCAGGAGTGGGAGTACAGAGACCTCGAGGATGACTTCAGGGACTGGTGCTGTAAGTGCTGTTTACACCTGAACATAGGCAAAACCAAGGAGATAGTGGTGGATTTCAGAAGAAATAGGTCAACCAGTCTCCATACAGGGGGAGGACATTGAGGTGGCGCACACCTTCAAATATCTGGGGGTCCTCCTGGACTGGACTGGTCCTCTAACACTGACGCCCACTACACAAAGGGGCAGAGCTGACTGTTCTTCCTGTGGACGCTGAGGTCCTTTGATGTGTGTGTGTGGAGATGTTGACCATGTTCTATCACACAGTGGTGGCTGGTGCACTTTTCTACACTGCAGTGTGTTGGAGAGACAGCTTGACAGACAAAAACACCAAGCGTTTGGACAGGCTGGTTAAAAAAGCTGGCTCAGTGCTTAGCAGGAGACTGGACCCACTAAGAACTGTGGTGGAGAGGGGCACATTGAATAAACTGAAAGCTATAATGGACAATAGCAGACACCCTCTCCTCCTGGAGTGACAGAGGAGCAGCAGCAGCAGTTGGCTCATCTCACTGCGTTGCAGAACAGAGCGTTTCAGAAGATCCTTCATCCCCATGACAATAAGACTGTTTAACACCTCCTGAATACAGTCACACACACACTTACACACATCACATTAGCCACAACTGACTGGACTGTGTAATGGACAATTTTATTTTAATTTAATCTCTATTTGCGCACATATTTTAATGTATTTTATTTTGTTTTTTGTCTTTTATGAGCTGCTGGACAGCTGAATTTGGGGGTGGCCCATAACTTTTGTCCACCTGCCACTGTGGCTGGTGGATTTCAAGATCTAGCAGCCACTCAAAATATTATCTTTTTTCTTGGGTGGTTAATGAAGCAAATCCAGCAGCCACTTATTTTACTAGAGATTGGCTGGTAGCTGGTGCTAGTTTTCAACCCTGTCTGGTGTTATAGAAAGGGGGGAGTGTGGTTTTGTTTAAATATTGGGATAAAACTACACATTTTCAGACAGTCTCTACTGACATTCATAATGTCGTACTCAGTTTACATGAAAAGTGAAAGAAATGGTTATTGACAAGAACAAATGTTTTTATTCTTGCAACTAGGGACAGACAATATGGCTTATACATAATATTGCAATATTTTAAGGCTGTATCACAATATTTTGAAATCTCCTCTAAAGTACTGTAGACTATTGCCCCACTCCTACAGGCCAAAGCTCAAACCAGAGGACCAATTAAAACAACTGTCCTTTCAAGCTGAAGATCTGTCAGAAGTGACCATATTTGGATGAGAGGGTGGAGCTGAGGAGGAATGAGGGGTGACTGTGAGTCCACAAACACCATCCACAGGAGACATGTATAGCTGCAGACACATTTTGTAGGGTACACCACACGCCCCTACAAACCACGTCCAACACTGTACAAGACCAACCCATCATCTCGATGACTGTCAAAGCCCTGCTACAATGCAACACTGTAATGCAGTGATACTCAACTAATGGCCCGCAATCAGGTGCCAGGTGGCCCTTTTTTAATTCACAGTGAAAATGAACTGATTCACACAAGGATTTTTTTGTACTTTGAATGTAATGCGACAGTACAAGCTAAGTAAAAAAGCCTCACAACAGAGTTATTTAATAAAATAAAATGCCATGATCCAAATGTCATCAAATCCTAGACACACCCCTGCTGACACTTGACCTGTGTGAGGCTGCTGCGACTGGATTTGCCTCTAGACAAAGATGAGTGAGGACAGCAAACATCAAAAGGTTAGAAACAGGCAATTAATTTCTTATATATACTGACAAAAATTCATATTTGTTTATTAACCCCTGGCCTCCTGTCGTTATGCAGATGTGGCCCTTGGACATGTTGAGTATCCCTGCTGTAATGAATAAACATGAGGCCAAACATAGCAATAATCCATGTTATAATTCATTACACATGAAGACGTGATTCACATTGAGTTTCAAGATGTACCCCTTCCCATTACTCTAACCTTAGCCACCTCTCTTTTAACCTAATACTTCATAGCTAGCTAATCACTAACTTGTTATTTTCTTCAGGACTTCTACTTCCAGGCCAAGGGGCGAAGGAGGCTGACTGTGAAATGACGTGTAGGTATGGTGGGCTGGTCACATAGCTAGTGGATGCATCACATAGCTGCTCCAGCTGTAGTTATACCTAACTGATTCACAGACAGCCTGCCACTCAAAGTGCCAAGCCCGTAATTATGCATAATTTAATTTTAAAGTCCATTTATTAATAAAATGTTAAACGTCATCCAATGAAAGAAACCATGTATTTGCAGGTGTATTAAGTAGTGGTGAGACGTGATTAAAAAAATTAATCTAATTAATTAGAGGCTTTGTAATTAATTAATCGCGATTAATCGTATTTTTATCAAATAGCAATATCTGACAAATTAAGCACTGTTTTTCAATTCAGATAAATTCAGACAGCAAAAATGTTTATTTTTCACTTTTCGTTTTTCAAGAGTTTGATCATTTGTCAGACGTAGACTTACTTATTTTGGCTCTGAACCTCATCACCTGGTCTATTGTGGGCTAGAGTGTGGATA
This sequence comes from Cephalopholis sonnerati, assembly GCA_019142605.1. Lineage (NCBI taxonomy): Eukaryota > Metazoa > Chordata > Actinopteri > Perciformes > Serranidae > Cephalopholis > Cephalopholis sonnerati. The sequence continues at coordinate 3,878,500 of JAGQAX010000008.1, forward strand.
ACAAATCAGAAATTTGGTCGGGTTTGGCCCACTTGACATGCTGCTGTGTTGTGCTATGGCCTATTCAAGTGCTGGAATTTGTTATTTACAGGACAACGCCTGAACGCAACACAGGCTCCGCTCCAATTCAGTGTGTGTGCTGTGCTGTGCTGTGCTGTGCTGCGCTGCTGTGCGAGCGGCGTGTTTGACTGTGAGTAACAGCAGCCTTTTGATGGTCATTTACACACTATCCATGTGTGATCATGGTGGACAGACAAGCTGTAACCATGGTAACAATAACTATGTCAGGTAACAAACTGCACCAGGCTCGGGTCGGGGTCGCACTTAAAAATCAGAAAGGCTGTGGGATTTGGGCCAGGCTCAGTTATAACTGTCTCGGACTCCGGTTGGGTTTGGTCAGGAAAATGCGGCCCGACCGTTTGCCTGTACCAGGACTGTCGTAGCTAACGTTAGCTCTGGTGTCCGTGCACGCAGCACCATGTTTTGCATTGAGCTGATACCGTAGGCTTGAAGTGTGTGCATCAGTATTAGCAGTGTGCCAGAAATTAGGGAACTGAGAGAGGTGCGATTAAATGCGTTATTTTTTTTAACGCGTTATTTTTCCCGTAATTAATTAATCAAAATTAACGCGTTAAAGCCCTAGTGTTAAGACCTCATCAGTGCTGTATAGGTATATGATGTGTGATTAAGGAATATGGCAGGTGATGTTGCTGTGTACCTTGGTGCTGCAGGTAAAGCGGGGGCAAGAAGGTGTGGATGAGTCTGGGTATCAGTCCGCTGCTCCTACTGTACTGGAAATATTGCTTCACCCAGTCAAACAGCTGGGTGTGGGTGTCACCTGGGCCTGTGGGCTGGTGGAAGTCGATAATGCGGGCACTGAAAACATACAAAACCAATACAAACAACACAATACAAGTCTTACTTAGTGTTAGACTTAACCAATACATTACCCAGTGCAGCTTCATGAAGAATTTAAGTCACAACTATAATGTGACTAGAATGAGATCCTGTAGCTGTAACTATAAGACAACTCATCAGATGAGTTGTGGGCAACTATGTTATTCCTGTCAATTACTCTGCTTGATCTACTTACCGTGATTTTATGTAGGGAGGGAGGCTCGCCAGCGTGCATCTGCTGGCCAGGTCTTGACTAGGGATGTCCCCATCCGATCTCAATGATCAGTACCAGGGCAGCTTAAGGCATTTTTTTTTTAAATCTAATAAGGATAGGCTATACTGGGCAATATAGCCCCGTCCCATCTTTTATTACACCAGCTGGTGCTTTTCACTTGCGAAGCTCTCATGCACAGCAACATGAGTGCAGCTGTCATCAACTACACAACTCTCTTCTGTCCGTTTTTCTTCCACTCTGCTGAACTACCGTGAGCAGCAAAAGGCAGTATGCAACGTTTTATTATATTATTTACCAAAGTTATGAGCACTCCTGTCATTTTAGCACTAGCTTTATTTTAGTTCTTTGCTTGTTTGTTATGTATGAAAACTTCATTTCCATTGCAGTATTAAATTTGGTGGTATGCCTCTGTTCTCGGGCCTCTGCCTGTCCTTAGGCCTAAGCAGAAAGCCTAAGGCAGAGAAAACACACCTCACTGCCCTTCCACATGGATACAAGGAAAGCCTGAGGCAGAGACAGCAAACCTCCCTGCCCTTTAATAGGTGCATTATGGAAAGCCTAAGGCAGGGAGAGCAACAGTAAAGACCATCCAGAAACAGAACAGAGCAGCATCAATGACAAACAGAAATGACACTGGTGAGCCAGACACAACATGAAAAGGAGGAGATGGGGTGGAGGTGGGTTGCAAAGCAGCTTGCAAAGGAAGCAGTAACAGTAGGCAGGCCAAAGCAGTTTAGACATGGTGCCCTGAATGCGATTTGCCAATTGGTTGTGTAGAAAGGAATCATATGTCACCTAAGATATGTTGCAATACTTGATTGCATCTCTTAGTTCATTTTAAACTGACCAATTAACCTTGTAGAGCTCCAATCCTCCAAACATATGTTTGATGACCTAAAATTTGAGTCTTTCATGTACCAGTTTCAACATATAAAACTCTACATTCACAAATTTGTCAGTGTCAGTGTTCACCAAATCTCCAATACACAGTGAGCAACTGATGATAACAGTAAACACAGGCGTTTAAACTGTTATAACATTGCACAATATATATGGTTGTATATAAAGGTGTATGAGTATGTTTGCTTGTCTGTTTTTCTCATGATACTTATCTTAGTGGGGTCCTTTTTTAAACTCCTCAAAAGTTGGAAAAACACAAGTGTAAAAATTCAAATAGTATGATTTATTATGGTGGTGTCCTGAAATGCTAACATGTTCGTGAAAAAAAAAGATGAAAACTGTGATGGAATAATGATGATATTTGTGATACTTGTGAATTTGACAGATTTTATGAGGAATGATACAAAGTCATGTTTCTTTAATCTGCACCTTATGTGAGTGTTCTATTTCTACATGAATTAACAAATGGTTAAGTTAATCACATGTGGACTCCACTCGGTACTCTGATGCTGTGCCACTCTGGGCACTCCGTCTGGGTAGAGTGGCAGAAAACATCATCATGTTATACAAGACATCACCATGTTATACAAGTGTGTCTGTGTGTGTTTTTACTATGAAATGTCGAGAAATTAGTGTGTATGGGCTTTTATATCAGCAACATAAGCAAAATATCTTTCAATATCAACACTGATCAATATCGCAGTAATTTCGAACAGACCCTAATAGTACTCCTGTGCAGCGTGCAGCTTTCATTCTACATACACAATTTGAACATTAACATGAAGCCATTTTTGTCTTCTCTCAAATGATGTGCCCAATTAAGCAATAGGACTTATTTTTTCTTCTTTTTATGCCTCAAAGCAACAAGAGACCCCTGTGCCTTTGGCTGTAATGTTATTTTAGTTTGTTAGTGCAAGACCGCAGACATATACACATACATACATTATGATCTACGTGTAGTAGAAAATAAAGTTTTGTCTCTGGTTAATTATAATCTCGATATTTAGGCTATAATCTCTGCTGGACGCTCAGTAGAGGAGTGTGAGATTGGCTGACATGAATTAAATTAATGACGTGATGAAAGAAAATTCATCATCATGAGGACCTGTTAAAAACTCGCATTTGTCAAGCATGGATTTGGCTTAATATCCCTGGGTAATACTGGTGGAGACGTCCCCTATGCATTAGCTACATCACCAATGTTAGCGAGCCTTTAATTTTCCCTGCCTGGATGCAGATGGGAACCAATCTAAACACACATTATAGACTGTAAGTTATTAAAAACTAAGAATCCGTTTTCCTGTGGTGGCCTTTCTAAAGTGAGCAGTGGTGAAAGTCAATGTACTTTGTATGATTGATGTGTTAATAAGCAGACAGTGTTGGCTGGCTAGTGCGCGAGCAAGTTGATCATTTGTACTTCCACATTAAATTGTATTATATGGGGACGTCTCCACAACTATCAGTCAAGGACGATAAGCCAAATCCATGCTACATCAGTTTTTACAATTTTTATGATGATTTATCATTCACCACATAAATAATTTAATTCATATAAGCCTAACACACAATCTTCTACTGACCCCTGAGCACCACTAATTATTTGGCACTCACACTGACACCACTTCGGCTCCGCCCACAAAATACATTATTGCTGTTTACAAACACAAAAAGGGTCTATAGAATTTCGATATTTAGACTATAATCACTGCTGGACACGTACTAAAGGAGTATTAGACTTATATTCACTTAATTACTTATGTGGTTTAAAACAATTCATTAAAAAATAAAAAATAAAAAAATTGTAAAAACGCATGTGTCAAACATGGATTTAGCTTATTGCCCTTGGTTTAATACTTGTGGATATTTCCCAATATAATATAATTTAGTTAGCTAATGCTGTCTGCTTTTTAATTCTGTGTTCTTTGTTACTTCATATAATGCCTGTTCAGATTGGTTCCTGTCTGCATACAGGCATGGATGCAGACAGGCAAATTAAAGGTTCACTAACATTATTCTAGGAATCACAAAGCCTTAAAAAAACACCCATAAGTTCCATTTTTGTGTACATACAGTAAGGTTTCCATTCACTGTGTATATGTCACTGTGGAGGGGGGCGTGGTTAGCAGTCGGCTACAGGAGAGAGAGAGGTGTGGAGGGATGGCTCAGGAGAGTAGTGGCAGGTGAGTTGATTGTAACAGCTGCTGCTAATTATCCTGACTGCTCTTTTCCCCCTTTTCATGCAGTAGTGTGCTGGTCCTGGGAGATCTTCGCCTGCTCTCAACCGAAAGGAAGCCTCTGCCTGTGTGTATCATTTTTCAGTTTAATGTAGCGTATGGGAGAGCACGTGCGGCAGGAGCTGGGCAGCTGCAAGCGCATGTGTGTTATTATTTGTGGTAACGATTGTTGGTCGGAGCAGACAATAAAAGACTGTAAACCTGGCAGAGGATCGGTGTGTTTGTGCTAGGGGAAACTCACGAACTTAGCAAGACAGCTACAGTCACTAATATGCTCTCTCAATCCATATCAGTAGGGAGGCATCAAAAAATAGCCCTCTTCCTCATTACCGTGTAAAATTAACTCTAGCTCAAATTCAAAAATTATATCTAATCACCTCCACTAACCCGTCTACAATCACACACTATTTTACTGATACTGACCCGCAAAAAATTATGATAAGCAGTATTTTTCCTCTAACTCCCCAATGTTAGATGACATGGTATAAGAGAAGTACATGCAAAATTAAGCTTTGCTCAACTTTGATTGTTGGATGACAAAAAGCAATATAAGACCAACATAGGCTGTGTGATTCAACATACTAACTAGAAAAAATTGCATTTCCTAGCGAAAATGCAGTGGGAATGCTCATTGCAGAAAAGAATTTGAAAAACACTGCTGAAAATGCAGAAATCTCACATAAAATGCCTGAAATTGAAAACTGAAGTAAAAATCCATCACACTGTAATGCTGAAAAATGTGGACGCTGAAATGTGTAAAACTAGCAGAAATGGAAGCTAGTAAAGTAGTAAAAGTAGTGGTAGTAGTAGTAGAACTAGTAGAAATAGTAGTAGAAGTAGTAGGAATAGTAGTACAAGTAGTAGGAATAGTAGTACAAGTAGTAGGAATAAAATAATTACAGTAGAAGTAACAGAAATAGTAGTAGCAATAGTAAAAGTAATAGTGATAAAAGTAGTGGTAGTAATAGTAATAGAAACAACAGTGGCAGTAATAGTATTAAAAATAGTAATAGTAGTAGAAGTAATAGTATAGTAGTAAAAGCAATAGTAATAGTAGTAAAAGTAATAGAAGTAATAGTAATAGCAGTAATGGTAACAGTAGTATAAGGAAAAGAAGTAGTAGTAGTAAAAGCAATAGAAGTAATAGTTATAGTAGCAGAAGTAATAGAAGTAATAGTAATAGTAGTAAAAGTAATAGTAATAGTAGCAGAAGTAATAGAAGTAATAGTAGTAAAACTAAAAGTAATAGTATCAGAAGTAATAGAAGTAATAGTTGTAAAAGTAATAGTGATAAAAGTAGTCATAGTAATAGTAATAGAAACAATAGTGGCAGTAATAGTATTAAAAATAGTAATAGTAGTAGAAGTAATAGTATAGTAGTAAAAGCAATAGTAATAGTAGTAAAAGTAATAGTAATTGTAGGAGAAGTAATAGCAGTAATAGTAATAGTAGCAGAAGTAATAGTAAGAGTAGTGGAAATAATAGTAGTAGTTACAGTAATAGTAGTAAAAATAACAGTAGTAAAAGCAATAGCAGTAATAGCAATAGAAGTAGAAGTAATAGTAGTAGTAGTAAAAGTAACAGTAATAGTAGCAGAAGTAATAGAAGTAATAGTAGTAATAGTAATAGCAGTAATGGTAACAGTAGTATAAGGAAAAGAAGTAGTAGTAGTAAAAGCAATAGAAGTAATAGTTATAGTAGCAGAAGTAATAGAAGTAATAGTAGTAAAAGTAATAGTAGCAGAAGTAATAGAAGTAATAGTAGTAAAAGTAATAGTAATAGTAGCAGAAGTAATAGTAGTAAAAGAAGTAGTAATAGTAAAAGTAATATAAGTAATAGTAATAGTAGCAGAAGTAATAGAAGTAATAGTAGTAAAAGTAATAGTAATAGTAGCAGAAGTAATAGAAGTAGTAGTAGTAAAAGTAATAGTAATAGCAGTAGAAGTAATAGGAGTAATAGGAGTAATAGTAGTTGTAGTAGTAGTAATAGAAACAGTAGTAGCAATAATAGTAGTAGTAATAGTATTAAAAGTAGTAGTAATAGCAATAAAAGTAATAGTAATAGAAGTAGGAGTAATAGTAATAGTAGTAAAAGTAATAGTAGTAATAGTAATAATAGTAGCAGTAATAGTAATAGTAGCAATAAAAGTAGTAGAAGTAGTAATAAAAGTAGTAGAAGTAGGTTTGAAGATTTCTCCCATAGACTTCCATTGTAAAAATTTGTTAAAAAAAGTTTTACAGTGTAAAAACTATAAAAGTTAAAAAGCTGAAAAGTAATAGCAGCAATCTCCTGAAAGAGCTGAACGTTCTGATAGTTGAACGGTTTTAATAGCATAAAGTATGAAGGAGTTGAAAGGTGTCAGAAAAGGGACGGAAGTAGAAAAATAATAATAAAGAACAGAAGAACAATAGTGGGAATGCTATGAGCATTCCCACTAATTAGAGGGAGTGCAGTGCTCACCTGATGCCCAGAGAGGTGAGGAGGACGTAGATCTCTGTGGCTCCAATCCAGGCTCTTGTTCCCTGCAGCCGCTGGTTGAAGTGGGAAGCACCATGTGGATCAAGCCCTTCTTTCCAAGCCTTCTCAATCATACTCTGCACCCGAGGGATACTAGGCACTGTCTTCTCTGGAGGAAGAGAGTGTCAAGTCAGAGTGAATGGCAATAACTGAAATGTGTACAGGTGCAGACCTGGAGGCAATAAAAAAACAAAACCCTGGTTGTTACTGTTTTACTCTCTTAGTTTATCATCATCGTAGCTTGCTTTCTTTTCATGTGATCAGTCTGGGAAAAACTCAACCGAAAATATTTTGACACTTTCTTGGATCTTGATGTACCATGCTTTCCTGTTGGCGAATTTTTAGTATGTCTGTTATACATTTCTATCACCAAACATGGCTAACCAGCCAACTGTGGGTGATGTCACACCAAGGTAGTTCCAGTACAGCTACAGTGGTGCTTGATGGCGGAGTCTTAGTTATCGAAATGACAAAAATCTTTCTGTGTTTTTGCACTCACTATCAACAGTCCTACAGGGGTAGAGATACTAATCTCTGCAACAATAATGTCACCAGACCAGAATGTAGAGCAAGGACAAGACATGATGTGCTTTGAGTAAACAGCATGGTTGGAGACACACTTCATATCATGGCAACTTACCAAAGGAAGAATAAGGAGAGTTTGTGTTTAAATGAGCATTTTCCAGTAAGCAATTCAGCAGTGAACATTAGCATAAGTATTCTAAACATCAAAATAAAATGCAAAAAATTACACTAAAAACTGATGGTTTTAGCTTAAATTATTTCACTTTTGGATTCTGTCTCTTTTTGATAAAATCTACGACTACAGCATCATATTTAACTCCCAACTGCATCAACAAAAATATTTAAGTGAATGAATTGGCTAAAGCTCTAAATCACGTCTCTGACTGACTTCTCCATTCCAGCTGTGACCCAGGGATGTTCTTGATACATGTCCTGTGACCCTGTTGCATTAAAATAAAAATTAAAAACTTAACATCCATGCTTCCAGAGGATGCACCTAATGATATTCTACACTAATGCTACTTTGTGAACAACAAATCCATTTTGAGATCATTGAAACACTGATGTCGCATGACTACTTATTTTGAAAGTATTTCTCATGTCAAGAACCCACTGAGAGTAAAACGTGTGTTTTGGATGCAGTGTGATTGAGTACCTTGTAGAAAGGAAGCATATGCATCTATTCTGTGTAGAGAGGAGAGGAGCATCTGGAGGTTTCTGTATCCACAGCCCCAGCCTTTATCCCCTGCTGAGGAGCAGTAGTGGTCGGTGTCTGCACTCAACCACACATGGACACTGTCTCTGCATTCAGTCTCGTAATATTCAGATAATGCTCTGACCACACCTAGAGACAAAAAAAGAAGCTCAGGTCAGTGCATTCCAGCCGCAGTGCAGCAGTGTTAATTACGAGGTGGCTGCCTCCATTAAATTTTGCCCCGCCCCCACTCTTGACAAAAGTCTGATGGGTGTCATAAAGGAAAACACTCGTTTCTAATAAGCATTGCTCTTGATGGAATTTTGTCATCTGTAGTTGGTGTTTTGTAGCAACTTATCAGTCTTTTTCCACCAGCCTCTAAGGCCCCAAACATGGTGTTTTGTAGCAACCCGTCAGTGGCATTAGTGGCCAGAGCAGACAGAGAGGAAGAGACACAGAAACGGAACAACATTGTCATTCCTTATGTCGCAAGAGTATCTGAGAAATTCAGGAGGGTTTTTAACAAACACCACATCCCTGTGCACTTCGAACCCAGTAACACACTGAGACAGAGGCTTGTCTACCCTAAGGACAAAACACCCAGGCATAAGCAGAGTAAAGTGGTGTATGCAGTTCAGTGCAGCCAGGAATACACAGATTTGTACATTGGTGAAACACAACAACCACTCCACAGGCGCATGGCACAGCACAGGAGAGCCAGCTCCTCAGGTCAAGACTCAGCTGTCCACTTACACCTACAGGAGAAGGGACACTCTTTCGAGGACAGCAATGTGCATATCTTGGCCAGAGAAGAGAGATGGTTTGAAAGAGGTGTGAAAGAAGCTATCTACAGTACAGGCCAAAAGTTTGGACACACCTTCTCATTCAATGCATTTTCTTTATTTTCATGACTATTTACATTGTAGATTCTCACTGAAGGCATCAAAACTATGAATGAACACATGTGGAGTTATGTACTTAACAAAAAAAGGTTAAATAACTGAAAACATGTTTTATATTCTAGTTTCTTCAAAATAGCCACCCTTTGCTCTGATTACTGCTTTGCACACTCTTGGCATTCTCTCCATGAGCTTCAAGAGGTAGTCACCTGAAATGGTTTTCCAACAGTCTTGAGGGAGTTCCCAGAGGTGTTTAGCACTTGTTGGCCCCTTTGCCTTCACTCTGCGGTCCAGCTCACCCCAAACCATCTCGACTGGGTTCAGGTCCGGTGACTGTGGAGGCCAGGTCATCTGCCGCAGCACTCCATCACTCTCCTTCTTGGTCAAATAGCCCTTACACAGCCTGGAGGTGTGTTTGGGGTCATTGTCCTGTTGAAAAATAAATGATCGTCGCAACCATTTTGACCATGAAGGCCTGATTCGCGCAGTCTCCTCTTAACAGTTGTTCTAGAGATGGGTCTGCTGCTAGAACTCTGTGTGGCATTCATCTGGTCTCTGATCTGAGCTGCTGTTAACTTGCGATTTCTGAGGCTGGTGACTCGGATGAACTTATCCTCAGAAGCAGAGGTGACTCTTGGTCTTCCTTTCCTGGGTAGGTCCTCATGTGTGCCAGTTTCGTTGTAGCGCTTGATGGTTTTTGCGACTCCACTTGGGGACACATTTAAAGTTTTTGCAATTTTCCGGACTGACTGACCTTCATTTCTTAAAGTAATGATGGCCACTAGTTTTTCTTTAGTGAGCTGATTGGTTCTTGCCATAATATGAATTTTAACAGTTGTCCAATAGGGCTGTCGGCTGTGTATTAACCTGACTTCTGCACAACACAACTGATGGTCCCAACCCCATTGATAAAGCAAGAAATTCCACTAATTAACCCTGATAAGGAACACCTGTGAAGTGAAAACCACTTCAGGTGACTACCTCTTGAAGTGAAGTGTCAAAGTACTTCAAAAAATCTTGTCCTCAGGTTCAGTGAATTGTAGTCAATCAGCAGCACACAAAACAGTCACTGGAGACGCTTGGATCAGATGCAAAAGAGTTTTATTGTGCCATAGGTTATAACACAACAGAACTCAATGAGTCATGCCCCGGAGCAAGACTGAATACAATCTCCGTTGTTTTCCTTATATACTACCCAACATCAAATATATTGGTACCATGTTTGGGCATGCAGCTGTGCTTCCATTATATTCGGGCTGGTCACAGCAAACATGACTGGTTTAAACTGGTTTTCCCACCTTAACATCAAATGGTGACTCAGCTGATTCTGCACTCTTACAGCAAATATCATGGGAGTCAAACAGTGAGTCTACTAATTCTGCACACCACCTGCAATAGCTGTAAGACAGGCGTGTGGGAGTGTGTGTGTGTGTGTGTGTGCGTGTGCGCGCGTATGGGGTCAACCTCTGGGCATGTGTGTGCGCACTCCACTAGGGTGTGTGTGTCTATGTGTGAGAGCTTGTTACAGTTTCTGCTGCATTCTACTGGTGTGTGTGTGTGTCTATATGTGAGAGCTGTGTGTGTGTGTGTGTGTGGGTGTATGTGTGTGTGCTTGTCTGTGGGAGCATCAGTTTGTGTGTGACTGGACCATGCGTGTGCCGTGTGTGTGTGTGTGTGTGTGTGTGTGTGTGTGTGTGTGTGTGTGTGTGTGTGTGTGTGTGTGCTGGGGTATGTGTGTGTGTATGTGTGTGTGTGGGTGTATGTGTGTGTGTGTTGGGGTATGTGTGTGTCTATGTGTGTGTGCTGTGTGTGTGTGTCTATGTGTGTGTTGGGGTATGTGTGCGTGTGAGGGAGAAATATAGTTACAACAGCTACAACTGTTACACATACCAATGAATAAGTACATGAATAAGGGGGGTGAACCAATGAATAAGCAGAATGAGTGAATAAGTGGAGTGGTATTAGCACATTTCAGCATATCCATTAACAATTTTACACTACAGAAGCTCATGGAGAGAATGCCAAGAGTGTGCAAAGCAGTAATCAGAGCAAAGGGTGGCTATTTTGAAGAAACTAGAATATAAAATACGTTTTCAGTTATTTCACCTTTTTTTGTTAAGTACATAACTCCACGTGTTCATTCATAGTTTTGATGCCTTCAGTGAGAATCTACAATGTAAACAGTCAAGAAAATAAAGAAAATGCATTGAATGAGAAGGTGTGTCCAAACTTTTGGCCTGTACTGTGTGTCAATCTTGAACGACCATCGGTAAACAGAGGAGGTGGCCCACGACACAACTTATCACCCGCTTACAATGCAGTCTTGGAATCCCTCCCCAGACGATTTCACACCCATTCACACCTGACCCTAACAACCCACATGATGGCCATGTGGGTCAACAACTCACATTGTGACCTTAACGACTCTGAAACTAAGAGCTCACATGTGACCCAAACAACAAAAAAACGACTCAGGGTTCACACCCACACAGGTGTAAGAGAGAGCGACGGGCAATAGGAAAACTAAATCATAACAGTAGCAGATTTTCATTTCCATATTTCAAATGACTTCAGTTGTAAAAGTGGCTGTCTCAGCTACATATGGAAAAGGGGAGTCCCTAACTAAGAATTTAAATATTCAAATCTGATTGGTCAAGTCTTGCCTAATGTCAACTGAACATTGTTTTTTTTTTGTTTGTTTTTAATGCTCATTAATTCATTTTCTCATTTGCGATATTGGCTTCCTTTTTTTTCCTTTTTTACACACCGGACACAAGAGCTGAACAAAATTAAACAACTTGTGGACCTTGGGAGGCAGCTTAAATTTGGTCTTAACATCTGACTCTGCATAAGAATTTAGAACTTTCAACTTTCTCCCATCCACAAAGCTGTTTTTTACTTTCACTCAACTTTGTTGTGTAGTGCACAAAGTATCAAAGTCAGTGTTAGGGACGTAGGGATGACTGTAATGGATAACTCAGTTGACTAAACCCACAGAAACAACACCCCATGAGTGTATTCTTTAAACCAGCTGGGTGTCAGTGTTGCTTTTGCAGGGTTGAGGTCGCAGGTCATGCACAAACATACCCTGAGTCCTGGTTCTTCCGTCATCGATCCCTGAGGCCAGAGACTCCATCATCTCAGCCCTCTTACAGTGAAATTCTGCAGGGGTCATAAGGCCCCTGGCTACAGCTCTCTCCATGGTCCTCTCCATCTGCCTGCAGTAGCCCCCTCTACCGTCCACTCCAAACTGCCTCTGCACAAACAACACACCACACATCAGGCTGACAGAATGGAGTCTTGTTTAAGTGTGAGACTGAAAGTGTTCGGATACCCAAACATGTGCTACTGCATTACATGTATACAGAAAAAAACACAAGCTTCTCACAGTGCACACACACAGCAGAGGAAAAATCATGAGAACGCATGGCTGTTTAGACACAACACTCTCGACATCCCTGTTGAAACTGTAAATAGTTTGAAGTTCTTAGGCATTCAGATCACAGATTCCCTCTCCTGGTCTCTGAACATCAATTGTGTTATCAAAAAGGCACAACAAAGACTTTACTTTCTGAGGTATCTGAGGAAACACAGCATGTCCACAAAAACCCTAATCAATTTCTACCTGTCCATAATAGAAAGCATCTTGACTGGATGCATACTGGTATGTAGGGCTGGGCGATATGGCCTAAAAATAACATTTCAAATTTTTTCACACCACACGTTACGATTTTAAACATCTTTTGTTTTCTTCTTTCTTAAAAACAAACTACAGAGGACCAAGGAAAAACTTGAAAAAGTTTTGCTTTTATTTTAACAACAAAAATGAAGAAAAGCAATTTCCATTGCCTCTTCCTCCTGATTTTGCGCATACACAGTGCAGGAAGGGTGGTGTTTTTTGGAAAGCTGTGGAAGCTTAAATCACTGCTCTACTGATCTGAAGCTAAGCAAAGTGGCACACAGTAATGATCATTAGAGCCACCCACAGTTCTAAGAAACTTGTAAGATGCATGTATGTTGTCCTTTTTTCATTTACGTGCAGGACTCATTGTTGTTTGTGTTGAGCGGCTCTGACTAAGATGGAAAGTAAAGTGGAAACCGCTGTTGAAACTGGATGTGTGTCACTGTACTTGTGCACAGAGCCTATTGAAAGCTCTCAGCAGTATGGAAAGTAGAAAAGAGATCATCATTTACCCAGCTGATAAGGGTTAATGCCAAACAAGGTGTTCATTATCTCCGCTGCATGTCAGGAGGTTGTGGCCTCCCTGTTGTCTCCTGATTATAAAAACTCAAAGAGCATTATCCTGCTTGTTCCATGGTCATTTGCCAAAGAAAATAAATTGAGATGAAGTATAATTTGACAGTATGTTTAACAATCAGAATCAGAATCAGAAATACTTTATTGATCCCCAAGGGGAAATTGTTGTGTTACATGTGCTCCTTACAAGTGTAGAAAGAAAGAAGATATAGTGCAACAAGAATCCAGACCTGCAGCTTCTTGAACTCCTCCCTTTCCTGCCAGGCCTCCTTCTGCCTCCTCCTCTGCTCTTCCTCCTGCTGAAGCTGTCTCGCCAGCTTCAGGTCTGATCCCGGGCTCTCTGTAGCAACATATGTAAACCAAAGGCTTAGAGAGGTATAAGCTGAGTGTGCATCAGATCAGATAGATACACAAAAGGGAAGGAGAAATCCAACTTTAAAAAGTGCAATAGAGTAAAGCAGGGACGTATGAATATATGCCCACCTGCAGAGTTCACAGCTGCTCTGTCATCTAAATGCAGTTCCACATGTTCCTGCAGAGAGAAGCAGTCGCTGCAGACGACAGAGCACAGGGGGCACTCAAATCTTTTCTCTCCTACAAAAAAGATCAGAAACTTCATTTAAGTCTAGTTATTGCAAGCTAATTTCATACTGGGGGTTAACAACAGAGAGAGATAGGTTAATGGTCTTTTCTCTGGTCCAGTCTGTGTCATCCTTTAATAGTTAAATTAAATTATGTTACACCATGGCCTGGGTAAATACTCCATTCTGACAGGCTGTAGGGTTTCTGTTAAAACCTAATAATGGACATCTACTAAGTAATTCCAGTGAAACAGTTTGTTAATTATTCTCAGTTTGGTTCTATACAATACGTGGCGTCACAGTTCGGCACCTTTTCAATACAGCAAAAAACGTAAAGATGTCAGCGAAAGTACCTTGATTTTTGAAAATATTAATTTATGAAAACTTAAAATAATTTGGGAGGAATTACGGTACAAAAAAAAAAAAAAAAAAGGAAAATTAGTTTAAAAAAAAAAATTAAAAAGCAACAACAAGAATATCCCCCGGAAAAATTTGCTTGAAAATATTTATTTTATTTATTATCATTATCATTATCATCATTATTATTATTATTATTATTATTATTATTATTAATAATAATAATAATAATAATAATAATAATAATGATGATTTTAGCTTTTCCCTAGCTTTTTTAAAAATAATTTTCTAAATCTCTTAATTTTTTCTTCACAATCTTTGGAACATGTCTTACCAAGTTTCTCATTGCCTTTTCCCCCATGTTTTTGAAGACACTGCACCAATTTGCTTAAGGTTTAAAGCTTTGAATACTTGTGAAGGGCATCTGAAAGCAGCACAAGAAAAGTGATATTGCCTCAGGTTTCAAAGAGTTAAAGTCTGTGTAAAGCATAATCAGTGATTCCTTTCTAAACACATTACACATGTTGGAAAATACTTGTGGAAAGCGTGAAAAGACTGAAAACTGTAATGTTGAATTGTGGAGTTAGACTGTTTCTTTGAGTGGGTCTAAAAGTATGCTCGTCGATGCACTGGAGCCATCCTTGACGTTACCCCTTCACTACTATACCAAAACTATGTTACTACTGACATCAGAGTGTATAGTATCAGTGTCGTTTCTTTCTCCCACAGTGTGTTAGCGGTGAGTTCACTACCTCCCACAAGCTCTCTGAGCTCTTTCAATCTGAAATACATGAATTAGAACATCTTTTAAAAAGAAGGGGATATACTATTAGCCACACAACTCTGCAGCTAGTCACCGCAATACCTAATTTGTTGTGAATGCAGCCTAACCCTTTACCAAGTAGAAGCCAAACTTCTCCTGTCAAACAATACCTGCATTAAATCCTTTTTGTACGTAGATGTAGAAAAAAAAAATAAAAAACACAATTTAATGCAACATGTGATTAGCTCTTTATCTCAGCAACTACAACCCACACAGTCTGTGGTGTGGTAAAGATCAGTGCAGTGTATGTGACGGAGTTGGCATTTCAGCATGCCGAGATGCTGCCAAAATGTTTGAATGTGTGGCTATACTACACAACCATGACATCTGGTGGCAATTTACACAACTACATACTTCCACTCACATGATGGGTATCACATGAAGTAAGAAAAAAAGGTATGAAATGAAATACTCTAATGGTATGGCTATCATGGGTATTGGTACTGGTATTGTAATTTTTTTTAACTACACTCAGCCCTTAGAGAGATCATTTTGTTGTTTTATATAGTATGCAGTAGCTGTACCAAAAGTATATAAACTGAAAAAGTTCTTTCAGACAAGACCAGGAGAGACACCTGAGAGACTGCTGGCTGATGGTGATGTCCTGGCTGCTGAACACACCAGTGCTGACCCTGTACAAACACTCAGTCATGAATAAAGAAAAATAATGTATACATATGTGGCTTCATTTTAAGAAACAATGTACTCTTCTAATCTCTGCTGATTTGAACTAGTATTGCAGCCCCCTGAGAAATTTGCCTAGATCCCATAAAATAATTGTGTGCTGATGACAATAGGTGACTAAACATAATGCTCTGCAAAGCAGCAAAGATGCTAATCTTAAAGGCAGAAAAGTTACCTTCAGCTGAGTGCTGTTCCTGCAGATGCAACTCAACATGCTCCTGCAGAATAAAAGAGCTGCTACACACCAGTGCACACATAGGGCAGGAGAGCAGCTTCTCTGTGACAAATACAGAACAATTCAAGTCTGTTGTGGATTTACAGTTCAAGTTCAGTTCAAAGTTTGGAAAAGCTGAATTACCTTTTCTTGGTGAAGACAACCGCTTCTGCTTGGCTTTGCTGTGCTCAGATTTAACTAAATTACTGTCCTCATTACAGTGCCCCACAGACTTATGTCTGGTTTTAGGAATATGTATTTTCAAAGTCGAAGTGATGCGTGCAGTCTGTCCAGTTGATGAAGCCCCACTTTGTATTGTACTATTCTGTTTAGGTCGCACTGAGTCTGTGGTAACACTAGAGGTACAGGTGGGTGTTGCTTCTCTAGCTGTATCACAGCTATCCCCAGCCAAGCAGGACTCAAGTGTCTGGGGCTTGTTGCTCACAATTACACCAGTGCTTGTTTCAGCAGAGCTGCCTGAAGTGGATGTGAAGTGAGCCTGATCCTGCAGTCTGGGCTGCTTCTCTGGATGTGTGGAGCTGATGTGGAAGCAGAGTTCATCGTAGGACACTCCAGACAAGGAACAGAGTGGGCAGTGCATGTCATTTTCCAGGTGGCTGAGAAGGAGATGTGTCTTCATGTCCTCCTCCAACATAATTTCCTCACCACAGATTTCACAGGTCAGCATGGCTGCAGCCTACACACAAAGACAAGTTACTATTACTTTCCTATGGCTTGTTATCACACGTCAGACTATCAACAAAAGTTTGGCACAAGTTGGCACAATTTCAAGTCTATGTTATAACCATTTGCCACGCCTGATTAAAATCATAAATTAGGTTAATTGGGCAGTGTCCTTTCTGAAAGGGAATCTTTGGTATTTTTCAACCCGAAACCTATTTCCCCAGTTTTGGGCCTTTTTTTTTTGCCTTTATTAGACAAAACAGAACTCTGAAAGGTGGAGAGAGAGGGAATGACAAGCAGCAAAGGGCCACAGGCTGGAATGGATGCCGTGGCTGCTGTGGCAAGGTCACTGCTTTTGTATATGGGATGCCTGCTCTACCCACTTAGGCACTGGGTTAGTTTCTACCATATTTGTGTTCTACACTATTTGCTCCTGACCTTAATTTGATGTCCTGCCTTCATGTTCATCCATCCACCTGGTGTAGTGGCATTTATAATAACGGGAGCCAATTAATAGTGATGTTACGTGCTATGCTGATGCTTCAAAAAGTGTGTCAACTAATCCAGAAAGTGTTTCAGTGATGTATGTATCGAGGCTTGTATTGTTTCAGGCGAGTGACGTCATTGATGACGTCCGAAGCCTCACTACCCAGCTGTACCACGTGACTGGTTTGGGAAGTGGTTCAAATCGTGGCACGAGGTTTTGACAGAAGTGACACAGAACACGAATATCACCCCTCCTGCCATTATTATATTATACGACACTACACCACAATATATTGTTTGGCCAAATGATTGGTTTACACACATAGGATGCATTCACAAAGCAATTACAGTTTATTATACACGTATGTAATACAGAATAGTCATAATACACTAACTAGAAAATACACTATATTGATATAAACAAATTATATGGTCATACTTATTTTTTCATTATTTATAGTCATTACTAACAGCCATTACTGACACAAAATACAGTGTATCGCAGATTACATGGTTAAGATCACAGCTGCCGGTTTTACACACTTTGGCCATCAGGTGGTTTTGTGTGCACATGAAGCTTCGAGAAATGAACCCTTTTCCTAACCAATTTGCTGGAAAGCTTCAATACTTCATGAAGCTTCATCTCACTGGCACTAAGAATTAACAGTGTGTGGCTTATTTTACAAATTAAATATTATCCGTTTTATCCTAGTTCTCATCACGTTGATGTGTCGCTATTTTGAGCTGATACTCAGATACTCTGAACCATAGGCAGCGGGAGGACTGGGCTCTTAGGACTTGAGCCTCAGATCTTTCATCAAAAGCCACGGATCTTTTTTAGGCTTTACTACTTTTTTTTTTTTAACAACATTACCCTCGGATAGATTAATGTCTCAGGAACATATAGCCTATTACAGGTAAAATATCCATCAATCTGTGCATACCCCCTATTATAAAGAGAACCAGATCAATCAATGAAATCTGAACAAAATCAAACCGTCAACAGGTAGCTGGAGTGCGTATGTTTGGACGCGCTGCAGTGGGACATCCGGAATGGGGGATCCATAGGAGGAGACAATGCTCGCTGCTGTGTTTGTGTGCTGTTGGTAAATAGAACACACCAACGAGTGCGCTCACAGAGCCCATACGCATGAGATGGACTTTAAGAAAACAAAATTTGGGAGGTAATTTTTTAAAATTTTCTCAGTAAAGTCTGAGTGTAGATATCTAACTGGCAGCAAGTTTTTCACGTGTGACACATCCTGTGCACTCATGCGCACTGGCGCGCTGGCACAGCAACAAACATAGGGATGTTATAGATCAGTGTGTGTGAGGCTATAATGTTTTTAGTCTTTACAGTGTGGTGATTTGGGAGACAGTCTGTAAACATCCTTGTTCATTCACTCAATTTGTTCAAGATGAAGCAAGGAGCTTCAATGTAGCAAGAATACCTTATCAAAAATCAAACTTTTTTCTCTTTTCATTAAATAATATTGCATTGTACGGACAGCCTCTCATTCCATCTATTTAATGTTGATTGATTAACCAGACAAAACAGCAGTCACAATAGATCATTCAGTGAATGGAGATGTGTAGCCTAAATTGAAACTGAAGTGGAATGTTGAAAAGTAACCTTGAAGGCGTTTTACTTGTACACTGTATGTAAGAGCTATTCTACATTCACTAAAATGCATTTTGTTACTAAGTGGACATTACCATCTAGTGGACAACAAATGCAACAGCATGAAAAAGGTACATGGAATAGAACTACGTGAGGTCAACCAGATTCACAATTGCCACTAAGAAAATGCAAAAAAAGTGAAATGCTCCTCTGGTGTGTTTCTAATTTCAGTCAGACACCTGCTATTAACCTTAATTATGCATAAGCCTTAAATTGATTATACAACAACTTGAATCTACTGTAGGTTACTCTCACATTTTAAGTCTAAATTTTGCCATCATAATTCCCTTAAAAGTCGCCTGAAGCCACCATTTAAGAGGCTGTTTTTCAAAAGTTTCTCCCGGTGGGAGAGGGTCCTGGCTGCAGACCGTGGAATGGGGCGGGGTCGGATGAAGGGCAGGGTTGGACATCCGACCCCGATGTTTTGATTGGATCACACTTCAACGTCACAACGTCAGCACTGTTTGGCGGCAACCAGAAACCATATCAAAACAAGTAGCAAGCATGTAGAAAGGAATGAAGAACCAGAATGTATGAAAAGAACGGAAGGAAACCATCGAAGGTGAGAAAAATATAGGTTGCTGATAGTGTAACGTTCGCCTGTTTGATTATGAGGTGTTAATGATCCATCAATTGCTTCGATGTGATAATTTTAAATTCATACAAATCAGCTGGGTCGATCGACTCATATGTGGCTTTTTCTTGTTAAGAGGGAGCCCATGTTAGTTGCTCTTTTTAGTCAATAAATGGGATAGTTCCCGTGCTGCTGGAAAAACAGTAAAAAAGGGTAATGGGTAAAGTAAAAAAACGGTAGAATAAAAAAGCAAGTAACGCAGTAAGGTTTACATTACAGATTTTGAAAGTGCTGCTGGCAAGCTTAAAGCTATCAATGCAGTAACTCAGGCTCAAGGTAGGCTAACGTTACGTTAGATCCGAGGGTTAAGGGTTAGCTGTTTTTATTAAATATACATTATTCTGTGTTTTCATAAGTGGAGGGTGAGGTGAATTAGGGTGAATTTTTTGACACAGCTGTTGTGCTATGCAATCTGTTTTACCATGTCTGAAATTTTCAGCACCCCCTTTTGTTCAGTTGCATCTGTTTGACTGCTAATTAATGTCTGTAAAATTGTATTTTGTAAAGTCTAAATTTAGAGTGTTGCATGTGCAAAGTTTGAGTGTTAATACTGTATGATGACATAAAATGATACTTGTTGCAAATGAGCAGTCATAAAAATAATTAAATATTCCTCCAGCTAAATGTACACAGTAGTAATGCATTACTTATTTCTATTCTCCCTCCACTGTAGGTGGACCACCCCATGGTGAGAAGCGCTGTGGCTGCTTCTCGGTGGTGTTCTGCAAAGGAACTGGGCAACAGAGTCATCCTGCCCCAAATTCTGAGAATGACCCCACTCGACAGGGAAGCAACAGTCTGTTCACTCAGGGAAGCTGGTGATGACAGCTGGGAAGAGAGGTTGGAGCCGTTCCTGTTCCAGTTCAGATTTCAAGATGATTATGAGCTGTTCCAAGAAGACTGTGTGGACAAACAAAAGCTCAATGTTTGTGCCTCTTTTGAAGTGAGAAATAAATTTTAAAAGAGGTAAAAATAAATTGTCATTTTCTTTAATTACCAGACTGCTCTACTCTCTCTAATACTTGTCTTTACCCACTTAGGCATTAAATCCTCATTACTGATGATTATTGATCAAAAATGTCATTGTATTCATAATTTGTAAAAGTAGCAATAGTCATCTCTATAATATTGAAGCAGTATTGCTATTGACGTATTTGGTCAACAGTATTATGATATTTTGCTATGGAACTACTTGACCCCCTGTAACCTTCTTAGGGACCACACTTCGAAATTCATCATTCAATATTAAATCATAACTTAAATGCACAAGAATATATTTGGTTATATATTGTCATAAAAAGAATATATAAATGCAATAAGTAAAGTGAAAAAATATATATTCATATTTATGCTGTTACGCCACCGCCCACTGGACGTCTGACCCCGCCCACAACCCATACGCCGCCGCTCACTGATCCGCCCCGTAAACTAATGCAAGGAAATGGGCCTAACTTTATAAAGCGCCTTTCTACAAAGTGATTTAAGTTAATGCCTTTTATTCACCCATTCACACGCACACTAATATATCTGGGAAACAAATAGGCATCAAAAACAACGTATGTAACTTTTAATGTGATGGTTGTAAATGTTTACTCCTTATATGTTTAAGACATAGGTAAGCACAAAACCAACGTATGTATTTTTCTAATGCTTTTATGAGTTTTTACAACTACCAATGTATTTAACACTGTTATAATTGTGATGATAAATATTGAAATATTAATATTAAACATCTGTGTTTATAATAACCAGATCCTGAAACGTAGATGTGACAGGTGGGTTTTCTGAATAAAGAGCACGAACGTTTACATTTAACTGATTTTAATTAATCATTTTGATATTCAGTGATTGATGAACATATATACAGCATTCATGGTCAAATAGCTGCTAGGAAACTACTGCTAAGGAAAGGCAACAAGCAGAAGAGATTTGTTTGGGCCAAGAAACACAAGGAATGGACATTAGACCAGTGGAGATCTGTGCTTTGGTCTGATGAGTCCAATTTTGAGATCTTTGGTTCCAACCGCCGTGTCTTCGGGAGACGCAGAAAAGGTGAACGGATGGATTTCACATGCCTGGTTCCCACTGTGAAGCATGGAGGAGGAGGTGTGATGGTGTGGGGGTGTTTTGCTGGTGACACTGTTGGGGATTTATTCAAAATTGAAGGCACACTGAACCAGCATGGCTACCACAGCATCCTGCAGCGACATGCCATCCCATCCGGTTTGCGTTTAGTTGGACAATCATTTATTTTTCAACAGGACAATGACCCCAAACACACCTCCAGGCTGTGTAAGGGCTATTTGACCAAGAAGGAGAGTGATGGAGTGCTGCGGCAGATGATCTGGCCTCCACAGTCACCAGACCTGAACCCAGTCGAGATGGTTTGGGGTGAGCTGGACCGCAGAGTGAAGGCAAAGGGACCAACAAGTGCTAAACACCTCTGGGAACTCCTTCAAGACTGTTGGAAAACCATTTCAGGTGACTACCTCTTGAAGCTCATGGAGAGAATGCCAAGAGTGTGCAAAGCAGTAATCAGAGCAAAGGGTGGCTATTTTGAAGAAACTAGAATATAAAACATGTTTTCAGTTGTTTCACCTTTTTCTGTTAAGTACATAACTCCACATGTGTTCATTCATAGTTTTGATGCCTTCAGTGAGAATCTACAATGTAAATAGTCATGAAAATAAAGAAAACGCATTGAATGAGAGGATGCGTCCAAACTTTTGGCCTGTACTGTACATACATCTATCTGTACAGGGGGGGCATTGATGAACATATAATACATCTATCTGTACAGGGGGGGCATTGATGAGCATATATACATTGGGCACAGGCAGGGGTTCAGTCTCTTGGACAAGCTGGGAACAGTCCAGTGACAGGGTCTCCTGTGCCTTCTTTGAGGTCTGAGACGTCCTGGTAGCCACAGGCTAAAGTGAAGGATGAAATATAGAAATTATCTCACAGTGTAAAACAAAATACGTCACTGATTCCTTCATATTCAGAAAGGGAAAAAACATTGTCAGCATAGTGTGGCATTGAATTATCTAATCCTGAAAGCCTATACACCTATCCTGTGGAGATGAGCTGGGAAACTGAATACTGAATGAACAGCTCCATCTCTTATCCTGACTGTCTGACCTGTCCTGTCAAAGTCCTCCAGTCTGAAGTGCTCACTGCAGAGCATGGATGACGGACTAGCAGAAAACCCCTCCCGTCTGACAGCTGTTTCCCACTGCTTTCTCAGCTCTTTATCTTTGGGATATCTACATAGTATGTGAAAAGTTAGCTAAGCATCTAACAACAATCAGAGTAGTTACTTCGGGCCAATTTAGTTAAATAGGAAAGACTTTGTTGTTTGAAGGCTGGTTTCACCGCGGGAATCCACAGTATTATGCGCGGGACTTCATAGTATTAGCCACAAAGTCAGCAAATTCTGTTCGTAAAATTATGTTATAATGGCCAAATACAATCAAAAGTATTTTTCAGTCTTACCTGTGAAAGGTAATCCCATGAGATCTGGTTTGGACTGTAAACCAGTTGGTACAATTCCATGCAGCACATGAATGAGACAGCTTCTCCATTCGCTCTTGCCACATCCAATATGGCAGCGACGTTGACGTACGATTCAGCGCTCAATGCGGTGTCTATAGCCGTTTCTCAATTGCAAGGAAGGATCCTCAAATGGGCGGATTTGAAGGATGCTACGTCATCGACCTCAGCCGAAGGACTGTTCCAATGTCAAGGATCCTCCCGAGTTTTAACGAAGGACTGAGTCCTTCTTTCAGCGAAATTCGGAGGATGCATGTGTGGATCCTACGCGGGTATAAAGTCCCCACAATGCTTTGCACACGATTTGGTGGAGGTGAGGGCGGGGCCTCTTCAATGAAACCTGCACCAGCAGAGCTTGGCAGGACTGATATAAATATGTCATTTATTTGGATTAATGTCTCCAGGAGTTTTTATTGTACAAGCGTGAAAAAAATATTGACAGAAACCTCATAATTTACACTCTTCACTGTGTTCACAGCCGAATGAGATTTTTTTTTAATAACGGGATTTAGATAAAACATCAAAGTTTTTAAACAAATCATTTACAGTAGAGATGGAGCGCTAAGTGTCCCCCTCCCCCCACTATTCACATGATAACGACATGATAACTGCTCCCATTCTTTGGGTTTCACTTGGTGTTTTTTTTTGGGGGGGGGGGGGGGGGGGGGGGGGGGGGGGCGGTGACAACGACCAGAGTATGAGCATCACTCATCAATTTTGAGGTGAACTTATTTCAGAGGATTACACGGCAGTATCAGGTACAATCGGCGCGATCAGCTGTTTCAGATCAGCTCGGCTCATCAGATCAGATCCGCTATTCATATTACTGTAACTGAATTTGTGCTGATACACACATAAAATCACTTTGGAATAACAGTGTGATTCTGTGTGTAAGTCTGTTTATATACTGTAGGTGCTGTGGTGATGTAGGACTTTTTTCAGCTGTTGAGGTTAACTGCACTCTGAAAAGGGATTAGGGTGTGAATGTGTGTGAGAACGTCTGTGTGTGTGTGTGTGTGTGTGTGTGGGCTTTACCTGGCCTCACCTGTAAACAGCACCTTTTGCAAATTCAGTGAAAAGAAGGATTAACCCTCCCACTGCCAACTCTTCCCAAAACATCAGGAAACATTTTATAGATAGCCATTTGATTGTCCAAATCAATTGAGCAGATGAAAGTGTTAATGCTTAATACATTCATAAGACTTTACAGAAACACATCAACTGACCTAAACATTCAGCACAATGGGTAAGGCCAGTTTTTATACATTGTAGAGGAATTCTAAAAACACCTTTTACAAAAATGTCATTTAGCCGACCTGATTTTTATTCTTTAAGTAGAATCCATAAAAGTCACATGACTCTGAAAATGCCACTTATATTTGTTTAAACTGTACAACAACATTAGAGAGTATCAAAATTCCCACAGTACCCTGAAACCCCGTCAGTCCCAAGAGGGCTAATGACGCACACCTGGGGACTTGTTAGCCTGTTCCAATGTGTGTTCACTGGATGCTAGGGAGGACTCTTGCCTTGCCTCTGCAGGATCCTTCCTTGGGAGGATCTGTCCTCCCAAGGAAGGATCCTTGCAATTGAGAAACACCGTATGTATATATGTCTATGCCCGGACCCCTCTAGTTAGACCGGACTTAAGCCCCGGATGTCTACAATGTCTGGCACCGCCCCTGCTCTTAACATAACCCGCTCCGGAGCAAGTTAGCTGTCCAGCACAAGTTCCTACAGTGATCTACTTCGGTAAAAAGAAAACCAGCTTCTTCACCCTGAGTTAGCCCCGAAATTACTTCGCTAACTCCAAGTTATGCTTCGTTGTACAAGCCTCTGGTGTATGACAGACATTAAATAGTGCTATCTAACACCTCCTTGGCGCGTTTAACTGTGTAGTAGGAGTAATAGTGTCACATCGCTTCTTTCAACGTTACATGACCGCATGTAAGTCACACAGTGCACACCGAGAGCCAGTCAAATTCAACACTGTACCAGACATTGTTGCCTGTTGCTGTAACACTTTGTGTCTTAGTCTGAATGAGTTGAGATTCTACTCACGGTTGATGCAAAGAACCTGCAACCTGAACGATGGAAGACATGTGTTTCGCATTCGTTTCTGTAGCTTCGAAACCATCTGGGATAATGGCACCACCGGCGGTGAACTGTCAGACTTCCGGCCCAAACTTTCACAATAAAATGATTGCGAACGAGAATACGTGTAATTTTCCTAGAGTAATTATGTTCCTATATATATATAGATACAAAAATAGATGTATATAGACCAAGCACAAAAAGTAGAAGACAACGCTTGCCCCCACAGAGCGGGCTGTGGGATCAGCTTGGGCGTGCTGTTTGTGCCAGAGTGACCAACACAACCACATTAGCTGATTTGCAGCAAAAGCTTGTTGAAGAATGGGATTTCATCCCAAAGCAGTGTGTGACCAGCATGAGGACGAGGTGCCAGGCTGTTGTGGCTGTGTACAGTTCTTCCACACGCTACAGAGGCTCCTGTTTGTTGAAAGAATACATTGTTAAATTGACAATATGTTTTGTTTCTTCAGACTACAATCATCCAATCCACCAAACAACACCAAACAAGAGTCAACAGCAAAAAACACCTGTTTAACATTTGCAGAGACATTTTGGCAAATTTTTTCATGGGTGCAATCCACATACTCAGTTTTGCTGCTCATCCCACAAATGCATGTTCCTTACAAATGTGGCACCATTTCCTTACTTTGTGCCTAGTTTACACACACACACACACACACACACACACACACACACACACACACACACACACGCATACATATGTATATCAAATGATAAACAAACCACCGCAGACTTAACCTGAGTTAACCTGTGATTTTATTGATCACAGCAACTCAGTTCAGTGTGCGGAGGTTTATGTTAATCATTTGATTTGAGATGTTCCTGCGGCCAACCAGCACCTGATTCATGAGACTGGCTGTGCAGAGGGAGTTCTTATATATATATATATATATATATAGGATATACATATATATATATATATATATATACACACACATATATACATACAGTACAGGCCAAAAGTTTGGACACACCTTCTCATTCAATGCGTTTTCTTTATTTTCATGACTATTTACATTGTAGATTCTCACTGAAGGCATCAAAACTATGAATGAACACATGTGGAGTTACGTACTTAACAAAAAAAGGTGAAATAACTGAAAACATGTTTTATATTCTAGTTTCTTCAAAATAGCCACCCTTTGCTCTGATTACTGCTTTGCACACTCTTGGCATTCTCTCCATGAGCTTCAAGAGGTAGTCACCTGAAATGGTTTTCCAACAGTCTTGAAGGAGTTCCCAGAGGTGTTTAGCACTTGTTGGCCCCTTTGCCTTCACTCTGCAGTCCAGCTCACCCCAAACCATCTCGATTGGGTTCAGGTCCGGTGACTGTGGAGGCCAGGTCATCTGCCGCAGCACTCCATCACTCTCCTTCTTGGTCAAATAGCCCTTACACAGCCTGGAGGTGTGTTTGGGGTCATTGTCCTGTTGAAAAATAAATGATCGTCCAAACTAAACACAAACCGGATGGGATGGCATGTCGCTGCAGGATGCTGTGGTAGCCATGCTGGTTCAGTGTGCCTTCAATTTTGAATAAATCCCCAACAGTGTCAGCAGCAAAACACCCCCACACCATCACACCTCCTCCTCCATGCTTCACAGTGGGAACCAGGCATGTGGAATCCATCCGTTCACCTTTT